>JARHVA010001907.1:2972500-2974974 GCA_037957365.1 Torreya grandis
AATCAAAGCCTAGTATTTTACAACCCTACCTATGTCAAATCATTTTACCTCCCCTATACCTATACGTATCCCTATGTTATAGGTATTTGCCTCTCCTATCCCTTTAACAAAGATCCCAGCCTTACTTGTATTTATCCCATGGCCTGAGTCACCACCTACTACCTTAGCCATCTCTATATCCCTTGGTAGACACTGTGATACTAGAGCATGAACAACCTATAGTGGGATAGCCTATTGTATTACTAACTAAATTAGAACCTATAATTATATTACGAATTTCCTCCATCTATCCTTTGTTGAACCCATCTTTGAAGCAAGCCTGGCTACTTAATCCATGCTCTAGTCAAACGAATGGGTCAACTGTCATCCCACCATGCTGTATAGGCATCAATCATACCACCATCTACTACTCCCACCTATATAGTCCTATAGTATATGTTTAACTTTACCAAAATATATAACAACCTATTCTTGGGGCACTAGTAACCCCCCACTATCTGATCTCATGGGTCACATGGGTAAAGAAGTGTGGACCGTTAGGAATATCCAATTGTAAAACAAATTGTCTCTGGACTCGATCTGGTCTATATCAGTTTATAAAAAATCTTATTATCCTATGATATATTAGGGTATCATCATGAATCCAATGACAAATAGTTCCTCATTCCAGTAAAACTATGTTACCAAGTATGACCACAAAGAAAAATTGCCATTGACCATCTTGTTTATGGCTTACCAATAAAAATATAGTTCCTTTAGGTAACCTCATAGGCATGAGCCTATGAGATACCATCCAAATTATATTGGATCCTTAGGTCCCAAATAGAATCTTATCCCCATTGGCCACTCAATAAGTATGTGCTCCCCAAACCTAACCTTGGAGGAATGTAGTATGCTCACTATTGCACCCTCTGCAATATGCTATCATATGAAAATCCTAATAAATATGGTCCAAAATGATGGGATGATGTAATTTGTGTAGAGTGATCATACATATCTCATACCACTCTAATTAGTCCAATCTTAAAGAACCATATGATCTTATTCAATACTAGAAGGTCACTAACAATGTCATCAAAAACATAACCTCTAGGGAATTATCCCTACACTAGTACTAGTGCCACTATTAGAGGTCTTACTAATGTTACTCCTACCCCAAGGTTTGGAGGCCAATTTAGGTCCTCCAATTCATCTATATCTGTCATCCCCTCTAATACATCTAGGTTAGTCATGTCAAGCAAGTCCTCTAGCATTACTAATTGGCCCACTAATATCCAAGTGATTCTCTGACCCTTAATAGGCACTTTTAAAATCTTGTGGAAATACTCTAAGGTCATTATGGCCTCCCAAATTAGATAACTAACATTGGATATCTTAAAATTCCAATGCTCTACAAGCACTTAGATATAGGCTCAATTAACATGAATCACTAGCAGTTGAGCCAAGTGTTATAGTTCTATCACCTCTAGTAAGTCCACAAGCTAATATATGCATATATCCTATCAATACAACACTTTGGATCATCATTTTAAATTCATAATGACCCTCACTCACTCCTTTATATCACCACATAAGGAACCAAGTCAGTCATTTCTTCATTTTTCGTCTAATTAATCAAGTCTATCTACCTAATTTCTTCTAATTTTGGGCCTAGACTAATATTCTTTTGACCCCATTTTCTCTTCTCTACCTTGTTTGGTCTTTTTCAAAACCTCAAAATTTTATTAGTGATCTCACCATTTAACATATTAACCTCACCACTTCCATTCATTGGTTTGTGAATTCACCGATCTACATGGCATTCTCTTTGTTTTGCAGGGCAACATCACTATTTTTAGCAATTTTACCATGTGACTTGGTGAACCCCTTATTTAACTGGTAAGTTTTCTTAAAAAATTGGAAAAGTCACTATTTAAGCTATGAACTTACCATTTTTGGTTGTAACCCCACTAAATATCTGATGAAATCATTGTTTTTGATGGTAAAACCACCATTTTTGTTGGTAACCTCATCATTTACAAAATTCTACAAACCATGATATTTCCTAAATTTGTAATTCTACCCTAGTAATAACATACATTAAATATAAAAATTTAAAACCCAAAAAGGTACATAATTATGATCTAATCACTAATGGCCATTGGTACTCTCAGATGCACTCCCTAAGTGTTGATGGTACTTGATATTAGCCATTTTACTTAACTTTCTCATGCACAACTGTTAGAGCTCTGAATTGCAATAGTAGAGGGTGAAAGTAAATGATTTTCACCCCCAGGGGTAAATTTATAGTAAAATTTTCAAAATTTCCCCTCGTGGCCTATTTCCCCCCCCATTTAACTTCCTCATGTGCTCATTCTCACCCCGTTTATCCATTTTCCAAATTAGTTTCTTCTAATCACTCCATTTTTTGGTCTCGTTTGATGAATTACATGATTATTTTATTGAGGGCCAATCCATAAAATATTTATTTATTT